>VMOF01000379.1:31693227-31731888 GCA_011764245.1 Trialeurodes vaporariorum | reverse complement strand
TTGAAACATGTTTAGGTACCTAAATCTCTACTTTTCTGGGAAAGCAGTCATTATGATGTTCGATGAATCAAAGCTCGCCCACTGAGTAACTATAATGATGTTAAAGCCTTCCAAAATCTCTTAGTTGTTTTGTTCTCAAAAGTTTTGTTGTTTTGGCCTCAAAGGGGGAAAAAAAAGTATCATTAATGCTTCTATTTTGTCATTAACAACATGAGTTTGTCTTTCACTCTTTGATGACGTCAATGCAGCTTTGTAGGACTGTTAGGACATTAAAGTTACTTAGGTGGCAAGTTTTGGATCATTCAAAATCATTATGATCAATTTTCCTGGAATGCGGAGGTTCAAAATCTATCGATATCCTAGACAATTTTTTGAGACCAAAAGTTAACTTTAAGCAAATTTTGAGGATTGGTGTCATCAGCATCATGAAGTAATTACTCGACTGTAGATCATTAATCAATGTGTATTGGTACCATTTGAACAATTCTACAGAATGCTGCTATTTGTTGAAAGTGGGACTATTTTGCTCTTGAGTTTCCAATTCTCGAATGCATATTGAGATATTGATTTTTCTGTATCGCAAGATAAGGGGTGTTATATACAATTTGAGAGTGTTTACTTCCATCATTCTTGGGGGGGGGGGGGTGCGTATCAAAAGTTTGCCCTTTTCAAAAGATAGTACTATTTAGGCTATAAACATCTGCCAATTTTTTTTTCCTGCAATCTATTTAAAGTGAGAGAAGGGGAGTGACTTTTTGAACGCCTCTTATAACCATAAATTTATTCTGTTTTGAATCACTGGGCTCGTTTTGTCATTATAAATTTTCCTTTCCTATATGATTATGCTGAATTACATCGTTATGAAAGTACTATGGCCAGTTTTTATGGTATGCTACCGTTATTCAAAACATTTTACACACGTAGTGGCATTTTATGTAATTGATAGAATGTTTGATTTGCGATCTGTTTTTCAGGTTTTGATACATCAATTGCTTGTGAAGTTATTTGAAAGAAACTTGTCGGTATTTATGATGATTTCTAATATTTTGTTTGTAAATTGGCAGGAAAGGTCTCACAAAAAAAGAAGAAGAAACCATGACGGAAACCCAAAAAGAGAAGGAAAAATTAGTCACCATCAATTTGTCTTCCGATGAAGAATTGACCATGCACAATGCGACCATCTTATCTTCAGATGAAGATTCAGCCTATTTTGAAAGGTAATACAATTATTTAATTTAATTAGGTATATTTCAATTTTTGATTCAAAATTTACGAAGAGCCTATTTTTGGAACTTTTTCTTTTTGGCATCAATATTTTTTTACTCCATGATCAAGTTTCGGTTGAAAGTAAATGTATTGTGCTACAGTATCATATCAGGAGTTCACAGCTGTCTCTTCAAACACAGTCAATAAAAGTAAATGCATCTTTGAAATATTTACAGTGGCAAAATATTTTGCAAAGATTAAAGTTCATGCATTATATCTATAGCTAGGTGTATGGTGCTCTCTTTGTCTGTTCCTTTTGCTTCCAAGTATAGGTTTTTAAGTTTTTTGTCTCATTCTATCCTTCATTCTTCTTTTTTAGTCCCTCTTTTATTTGGTTTATAAATATTTCAACACACCTGTAATAATTTTGTATTATGATTTTACTATCTAAAAAGAGTTTCATCGATGAGCATACTTTTGAAGTTGAGTGTGTATTATCGAAGTAATGATGAATGTCACAGATGAAAATTTTTTTGAATGACCATTGAGCAACGGACCTCCATTCACTCACAAATACTCACGATATGATAACTGTGCGCAATGGATGCCGGCCAGGTTTGTGTGTGTGTGAGTTTTCTGGAAACTTGATGGCAATTGGCAATGAACTCAAATGTCGGGCGACAGTCTTCATGATGTCGATCGTATACAGGGTGTTTCACGTAACCTGCTCACTATGGTTTTCTTGAACGGGTGACGATAAAAAAAATCTGGAAAAATCGGTTTTACAGTAACTCGGACCTGAAATTTCATTTAAAAACACTGCCACAACCCAAAATTTGGTTTTTGGGGGGTTTTCAGGGGGGGTGCCCCCCTAATCTCGAAATTTTCAAATAGCAACCTCTATCTTGTGATACCTCGTTTGAAAGAAGGTAAAATTCTAAGAATTTTGGCTTAAACCGAAAGTCGATATCTTTTTTGGTTTTCGAGATATCGAAGGTCGAAGATCGATATTGGACCAATTTTCGAAAATTCTTCACTCCTACAAAAAAAAGTCGTAAAACAAAAAACTGCACAAGTAAAATGCTCTATTTGATGAGTACTTTCAAGAAAAAAATACGAATTTACAATCAAATAAACCGGAAGTCGACTTTTAGGCACCTTAACATTTTTGGCGGGAAAACCCCCATTTCTCAAAATTTTCAAATGGCAACCCCTATCTTTTAATACCTCATTCGAAAAGGCGTAAAAAGTTGTGCATTTCGGCGAAATCAAAAGTCCGATATCGTTTTTCTAATTCGATATATCGAAAATCTAAGTTCGATTTAGACCATTTATCAACCTAGTAAAAAACGTATCTTATCATGTGATACATCATTCAAAAGCACATAAAAAACCAAGAATTTTAGTGCAAACCGAAAGTCAATACCTTTTTTCGCGGTCGAGATATCGCCAGTCAAAGTTTAAGGTAGGCCCTAACCAAAGACTAAACTTTGACTGGCGATATCTCGACCGCGAAAAAAGGTATTGACTTTCGGTTTGCACTAAAATTCTTGGTTTTTATGTGCTTTTGAATGATGTATCACATGATAAGATCCGGTTTTTACTAGGTTGAAAAATGGTCTAAATCGAACTTAGATTTTCGATATATCGAATTAGAAAAACGATATCGGACTTTTGATTTCGCCGAAATGCACAACTTTTTACGCCTTTTCGAATGAGCTATTATAAGATAGGGGTTGCCATTTGAAAATTTTGAAAAATGGGGGTTTTCCCGCCAAAAATGTTAAGGTGCCTAAAAGTCGACTTCCGGTTTATTTGATTGTAAATTCGTATTTTTTTCTTGAAAGTACTCATCAAATAGAGCATTTTACTTGTGCAGTTTTTTGTTTTACGACTTTGTTTGTAGGAGTGAAGAATTTTCGAAAATTGGTCCTATATCGATCTTCGACCTTCGATATCTCGAAAACCAAAAAAGATATCGACTTTCGGTTTAAGCCAAAATTCTTAGAATTTTACCTTCTTTCAAACGAGGTATCACAAGATAGGGGTTGCTATTTGAAAATTTCGAGATTAGGGGGGCACCTCCCCTGAAAACCCCCCAAAAACCAAATTTTGGGTTGTGGCAGTATTTTTAAATGAAATTTCAGGTCCGAGTTACTGTAAAACCGATTTTTCCAGATTTTTTTATCGTCACCCGTTCAAGAAAACCATAGTGAGCAGGTTATGTGAAACACTCTGTATATGTTAAGTGTTTGAACGTGTTTAAAGTTTGTGTCAGAGCCCATTTTTTTAATTCTTCGTAAACGGCAAATTTGGTGCTTTGGTTCACATTTCAGAACCACAAATATGTGGTATGGATAGGGGTAGAATAGAGGTGGCAGTGGGAAGTGTCTTTTCACCAGTACTTGAATTTTAGTGTGGTTTTATGGATGGTGATGTTTGAATTTCTTGTGCGATAAAAATTGGCTGATTAAAAAAATGTCATATTTTTGTGAATGTGAATTGTTGGTATTAAGAAACGTCAAAGTCGAAACATTCAAATGCTAGGTTACTAACCCCGGAGTAGGTGTCTTAACATTTGTGAAAAAAATAGTCATGCGGGACACTCGGTATTTACTGTTTATTTTCTCTGTGCCTCAGAGAGTATTGGTTAAAATGCAAAAAAAAATTCATTGTTTGAGTTGTAGAACTGATAATAATGTTAATTCGGCTCAGAAAAGTACATACAACCAACAGGTTGGTCCACACATTAGAAAAAGTGGTGCAGTGTCAACATTCGTTTTTCCACTCAGTAAAATGGACTTTTTTTTGCTGTATAATTTCTCTTAAAAAAACTTCAGAGTTCGATTTTTTTTAACATATTGGTCATAATATTTTGTCATCAATGACAAGGTCTTCAATGTCTGTAAATTTAATAATTATTTAAGAAATTCACCAATTTATTGAGAACTTTAACTTTAGATGACTCCTGTTTATTGCAGTTGAGCTTTAAGTATTTAAAACCTGTAAGAAAGTGTTTTCTTATATATAGGGTGTCTCTGCATTTACGTGCTTAAATGAAGGAGGCGCTTTTTCAAGGGAAAATACTACTTATATCCCTTTAAACATGGGGCTGGAAATGCTCTTATCTTGAGCTGCAGTTCCCCAAAGTTTTAAAAAATTTATGGTTTTCTTGGAATAAATATCTGAATATTGGTGTCACAAAGCAATTTTACGTGTAGAATCTATGAAAGACCTCAAAAAAATAGGAAATTTTGTCTGACTATACTTTTCAGACAAGTTTGTACCTTTCACAATGTAAATTTTATGATATGGTTTGGAAATTTATAAAGTAAATACTAAAGCCATATAGAGGTAAATGCTGCGCAGTATGGAAAAGTCAGTGCTTTGACCATGATAAGGGGTAGCAAGTATGCAATCTGCTGCGCAACACTGCACCGCTGCTTCTTGAAGTCAACCAGCCACAGTATTTACATTGACTTTTCCACATTATGCAGCAATTTCATCGCTTAAAATGCGTTGTATCGAAATAATACAAGAGACCAAAAAATCTTTGTAAGAGTTTTGTCATCTGAGTCTAGTAAGTACTTTTTACTTTTCCTATTCATAACTTAAAATGTATACTTCTAAAGGTAATAACCTAACTGAAAAATATGGTCTTAACTAAATTCCGACTTTCTCGATGTCATTAATGGCTCTTACTTGTAAAAACATCACGGGACACCAATTTTCATAACATTTGATTTATAATGGTGTTTGCTTTTCCCAAAAAACCATACATTTTTTAATACTTCGAAGAGCTGGAGCTTAGAAGGTGGCACTTTCGGATCCGTGTTTGTACGGAAAAAAAAGGTCTTACTTTTCCTTGTAAAATCACCTAATTCATATATCTGTAGTTATTCAGGGACACCTTGTGTATTTTGAGCGGCTACTAAAAAATTTTGGATTCTAAAATTAAGTGTGCAGAAATGACAAAGGAAAATCAGTTGCAGTGTGTAGTATGTATGTTCCCTGGGAAACTACTGGTGGGAAAAATTGTACACCAGAGACTTGAACTGTAAGAGGTAGTAAGGATGGTTTCAAGCAGTGATATGACATTTTTATGGCACGAAATGATCCTGCACATTTTCTCATAATCAGTTCAACTCATGGATTCAATCAAAGACTTCTAATCCTATCTAGACTGGACATAACACTTGCCCATTGAAGGCAACCGATAGGCAACCACGATTTCAGTATATGCTAAGATTTTTGGAAATACATTGAAGTAAATGTGAAAATTACTTTTTTAAAAAATTAATTAAAAATACTAAAAAAAAAAATTCCATGAAACTTGGTATCATTTGGAAGCTCATAATATGTAGATTATTGTTTAGGCCGGGTTTTTACCGATTTTTCAATCGTTACCATTCTACAGAGGCTCAAAGTTGGGTCAGTTCTTTGGGATGTTCCACCGTTTTGGTACTCTGCTGAGACAACCTACATAGCCGTAGGTATATACTTAATGTTCTATAATGTATGTTATGATTAAAGTTATAATTATTATTTGTCTCAATAATTTATCGCATACATTTTTTTTTTGAGCTGTAATCATTTAGAAACGGTGAAAGAAAACAATTTTTTGAAACTCCCTGTAGAAAATCCAGACTCAACTTTGAGGCTCTGTAGAATGTTCACGATTGATAAATCGGTATAAAAACCAGCTCGAAGCAGAATTTGCATATTAAGAGCTTTTTAATGGTACCAAGTTTTGCGAAAAAATAGTTTTTTTAGTATTTTTAATTAATTTTTAAAAAAATTCATTTACCCATTTACTTCAATGTGTTTTCGAAAATCTTTGCACATACAGTCAATCAGGCAGGGGCGCGGACGTAGCCAGCTGCAACATACGAGTTTTGCCCCACACTTCCCCTTCAGTTTCCCCGTTCTAAAATCGACGTTATGTTCAGTTTAGATAGTATTAGAAGTCTTTGAACTCAGTTATCTATTGACTGCTTCGAGTCGAAGCTTCAATAGCAGCCATTTCCATTACGCGAAAATACATAGGCTGTTTCGGGAATGCATTGGTGCAGTGATTAGAGACATTAAACTGGACGCAGGCATGAAATCCCGCCGAATATCTGTACATAATATCGATAGAACGTGGGTGCATCTTGACGAAATTTCTCGTAGTGAGAAAAAATTTGCACTCCCCACTTCTTTCAGAGGTTGCTACCGTACGCGTTTGAAAATTTCAAATTAGATAAGTGTGGCGTGAATTCATCGCCTTGAATAATGAGCAAGGTACAACATATTCAAAGACTTGCCCTCGACATCAACATCAGAAGCAGGCGTTGAATTCAATTGATCGACTTTGCCTGTAAGTACCTAAACGTAGCTAAACGCCAAGTACAAACGAAGGGATTTTTCCTAGAATCAGGCTACATTTTTCTGTAGGAAGCAAATAATGTACATCGAACAGTGTTGCCAATCGGCGATAGCTTAGTTGACGCGTGGACTATTACAAGGTTTTGTGGTCAGCCCACAGTCTGCTTTTCCCGTTGCCTTATCCGCTGCGTGGACTATTCAACCGTGTCCAAATCTGGCAACTCCGGTGTTGAATCGTCCTTCGCTTCCCTGCGTTTCAAACTCTTCTCTTCTCTCTCTTTCGTTGCCGCAGTCCCAAAGAACAAACCATCCCCCTCCCTCGTCAATCGCTGCCGTGGTACCACCCACTCGGCACTCGACAACGCTACGTTACACGTGTTGTGCGTAAATAGTATACTGTGCGGTCAATTATCAGCAGATACAGGGTGTTTCACGAAACATATTTACCCTGGTCTTCTTGAACGGGTGAGATGAAAACGGGAAAAATCGGATGTACGCCAAGTCGGACTCAAGGTTTATTCTGAAATACTGCTATAAACGAAAATTCTGTATTTCGGGAGTATTCAGAGGGGCACTCACCAAATCTCGAAATTTTCTAGTGGCAACCCCTATTTTATGATACCTCATTTGAAAGAGAGTGAAACTCTATGAATTCATGCTTGTACTGGAAATTGACTTACTTTTTCGTGTTTGAAAAATCGGAGGTCAAAGTTCGATTGAAGACTAACTTTTGAAAAATTTACACACCTACAAAAAGAGTCGTATAATGTAAAACTGCACTTGTAAAATGCTCTACTTTAAGAGTATTTTCAAGTAAAAAATGCGAATTTAGAATGAAATAAACTTGAAGTCGACTTAACAAAAAATATTTTGAATTTAACGCCCGTTCAAATGAGTTATTACAAGATATGGGTTGCCATTTGAAAATTCGAGCGAGATTTGGCGGTGTTCCCTCTAATTAGGTACTTCCTAAAAATCGTATTTTTGGTTGTGTTGGTATTTTAGAACGAAACCGCAGGTCCGTATTATTATAAAATCGATTGTTTCTGAATTTTTAATGGACGCCTGTTCAAGAAAATCATAGTGAGCAGGTTACGTGAAACGCCCTGTACTTGGTAGTTTTCTAGGTGGTTTGGTGAATAGGTTTTAGTCGCATCTGAAAAATTATGAGAAAAAGAAAGGCGAGGGAAAACGACGACTGAACCTATGGTCACATCCTCGGACCAGAGGCTCATACAAATTATTTGGGGAGGGGGGAAGAAAGTATAGATTAGGAGTAAAAAAAAGAAACCGAAAGGAGAAGTCAAATCAGTGTTGACGAGAGGGCAATAAAAGGACTGACACGTAGGAACCTTTGCCTTTAGAAATCCCTTTGTTGTTGGAAAAGTGAGGTTTTCGCACCATCTGCGTCCAAAGCAAAAACGCAGTAACTACGGATAAATCCTCCGGAGCATTCCTCGGTTTTGCTTTGTACCGCAATGTGTGTGTGTGTGTGGTGTGCGCGCGAAACCGACAAAAGAAAAATATCTTCGGACCGCAGAGTAAAAGTAGTTGTGAGATGCGAAGGGGAATGGGGTAGGGGGTATACCAAATGTTCGGAACAGAAAAGAATATGACCTGGAAATTGGGATACACGTGCTTTCGTCAATCAAAAGCGTCAACGTTTGACGAGCGAGGGTCAAACCGACTGCTGAGTTTAAAATGAAAACATTAGTCTCTGCATCGAGTCCTAGAGGCTCGATTCGTTCCAGTCATATCCTATGGTTGCGTCAGTGCATCTCTTTTGTCCGAATTATTTGTGTACACTGACAATGACAGGAAAATAAGCACGTTTTGTTAACATTTACAAAACTAGCTCCTCGCCGAAAAAATGTTCATACGGGTTGTCCATGGATCAACATGCTTTAATGAAGGAGGTGATTTTTCAAGAAGAAATAATATTTTTTATTCTTCAACCGTGGGTCCGAAAACGCCTACTTTCTCAAATACAGCCCCTTAAAGTTTTGAAAAATGTATAGTTTCTTTTGTAATATCGACTATAATAATATGAAGCAAATGTCATGAAAATCGGTTTTTGGAGGTAATTATACAAGTCGAAACGATTGATGACCTCGAAAAAATCAGAAATGATGTTTGACTGAACTTTTCAGGCAATCTAGTACCTCCATTGCCATAAACTTTATGTTACAGTTTGGACATTTAAAAAATAAATGCTTGAAATTTTTAGAAAGATTTTTGGTCTTGGGCATTTTTTCAGTATGACGCGTTTTAAACGAGGTAGTAACTGCGCAACATGAAAAAATTAGCACTTCAACCGGATAGTCAGTAACTATGCAATTCGCCGCACCGCACCGCTACGCTTGGAGCCGCCCGGCCACATTAAAAGCGCTGACTCACCCACGTTGCGCAGCCACTACTTCGCCTAAAGCGCATCGTATCGAAAAAAAATGCAAGAGACCGAAAACAATTCTTTTAAGAATTTTTGCCATCTGAATTAAGTATTTATTTTTTTAAATTTCCTAGCTGAAATATAAATTTGATGCCAATAAAGGCACCATCATGATTGCCTGAAAAGTACAGTCAAACTAAATTACTGAGTTTATCGAAATCGAATGAATAAAAAAATAAATAAATTTACATGACCAAAAAAGAAAAAAATCAGAGCCTCTAGAAAATTCCATGTGGAAGAAATACTTCATTAGCTGTAAACCTTTTAGAAGGGGAAGAGATGTCCAATAAAGTAAGAAGTTTTTATTCTGAACTATACTATCCTTCACAAGCAGTTAAATTTTTTTTGCTGAAGTTAAGGAAAAGAAAGTCTATAAAACCGTCAATGAACAATTAACTTATACTCTGCTCAGGATAATTTGAAACTTGGCGAGTCAGGTAGAAACGCACTACTTCGCAACGCGGCACCCATTGAGCCGATGATTTCGGGTGGCATCGCTCATTCGGGGTTCGTCCCACTCCACCCGCCGCACTATGGAGTATTCGACCCGAATTCATGCTCAAAATTATTTGTAGACATGAAACGCTACCCAAAGTGGTTCTTTGACTTTATGATGAAGTTTTGTGACTAAATAAGACGTTTTGGGACTATTGTGGCAATTCTGGAGATGGGGGGGGGGGGGGGTTGCAATTACACATACTGTGTTTGGCACCTTCACATCGAGCTGATTTTACCTACTAATGGAATTCATCATTTACTACACCGTAAAAACGTGCCCGAAGATTTTCCGATACCCCTGCTTAATCTCCTCCGGCCCTCCCTTCGCTCCCTGCCCCTCCATCACCCCTTACCCTAATGATATGTCTCCTTCCCTCAGCTCTCAAAATTTCTCCGAGACGGCCCTCATTTAAGGCAGCCACCCACGTAACGCGCACCATATCTAACCTTTTATTTATCTTTTTGGATCCAAAATTGGATACCAATTCAATACCATATCTACAGAGGGTCTGAACATAGAATTTACCGGACGTTTTCAAATTTACAAAAAAAAAAAAAGAGGAAAATTGAGAAAAAATTGAGAAAACATTTAAAATATTAACTCTATAGCTTCAAAAGGGTGACTGTAATTGATAAATAACTCCAACGAATCTTTTACAAACAGAGATACTGACTTTTTCTTTTTGTTTGAAAAAAGTCAAGTTTCGACCCATTGTGCAATTATTTGATGTCTGGGTTATCCATTTACACCTCTTCATCAAGTTAGCAAGGTATAAATGGTACATATCAACAATATTGAGAGAAAATACGGTACAATAATGGAGATTTCGGCGATTTTGGGTGAAATTAGGGTTAATTTTTCCTGAAAATCGAATTACAATTTTGACCTTAAGGGCCGTAACTCATCGAAAGTAGTCGGAAAACATATCTTACCACTCTCGAAAAAAATAGTCGAAACATTTAAAGAAAGGCTTTACTTATTTTTATTTTATTTGATTTTTTTTAACAAAATAAATCCTAGAGAGTGATAAAATATATTTTCCGACTACTTTCGACGAGTCACAGCCCTTTAGGGCAAAAATTTCATCCATTTCATCATATCTCTGACCGTTTGTAATTTGACTTTTGCACAGATAAAATTCATAGTCTGCCGTTTCTCGGTATTTTTCCATCACAGCGGCGGGTGGAGTGGGACGAACCCCGAATGAGCGATGCCACCCGAAATCATCGGCTAAATGGGTGCCGCGTTGCAAAGTAGTGCGTTTCTACCTGACTCGCCAAGTTTCAAATTATCCTGAACAGAGTATAAGACATTTTCAGGTCTTTTAAGACATTTTCAGGTCTTTCGAACTTCATTGACACCATTTTGATATAAGTGGAGCATAAGATATAGAATGCTTGATGATATCTAATATTATGTTCGAAAATCAACAGGAAAAATAAACCGAAAAAGAAATACAACAAATCAAAAGAAGCATGTGGAAAGAAGGACTCCGAAAAAAGCTTGAGTGTTATATCTTCAGATGAAGAATTGCAGAACACAGTACAACAAAAACACTTGTCATCTGATGAGGATGATCTGACTAGTTTTTTTACAAGGTAATGCAAATATTTCATTTTATTGTTTAATCATTAATTAAAATATGTAACCGGGAGGAAAATAAGCGGGTTTTGCAAATATTCTCAACACTATCTCCTCACAAAAAAAATCCGGGTTTCCGTGGATTATCACAGTTAATTGAAGGTTGTCATTCATGGAAAAATAAGACTTTTTTTTCTTCAAACATGGGTGTGAAAATGCCTCCCCCCCCTTTTAGCTACATCCTTCCAAAGTTTTGAACAATGTAAGGTCTTTTCTTGGAATAGCGGCCACAGTTATGAAGCAAATGTCATGAAAATCGGTGTTTCAAGGTAGTTTTACTTTTCCAAACCAAAATGACTTTGAATAAATCAGAAATAATGTCTGACTATACCTATAGGCAATTTTGTACCTCCATTTGCATAAAGGTTATGTTTCAATTCAGACTTCAAAAATAAATACTTGAATCAGTTGAGAAAAAAAGTCTTAGAAAGATTTTTGGTCTTGCGCATTTTCTCTCTATGACGCATATTAAACGAGGTAATGACTGCGCATCATGGAAAAGTCAGCGCTTCAACCATGGTGAGTGGCAGTATTTATCAATTCGCCGCACTGTCTCGATGTGCTGCTTCTTGGAGCTGCCCAGCCAGGATAAAAGTGCGGACTCTTCCTCGTTGCACAACCATCACTACCTCGCCTAAAACATGTCATATTAGAAAAATGCCAGGGACCCAAAACAATTTTTCTATGAGTTTTTGCCATCAGATTTAAGTATTTAGATTTCAACTCTCTGCACTGTCACATAAAGTTAAAGCCAATAAAGGTACCAACATGATTGCCTGAAAAGTACAGTCAAACTTTATTACAGATATTTTCAAGGTCAGTATCGGACTCTACACATGAATCTACCCTGAAGCACCAATTTTCATGACATTTGGTTAATTATGGTGGTTGCTATTCCAAAAAACCATACATTTTGAAAAACTTTGTGGGGCTGTGGCTCATAAGGGAAGCATTTTTGGACCCATGTTTGTGGTAAAGAAGTCTTATTTTTCCTTGTGGAATGACCTTCATCATTTATGCATGTTAATCCAGGGACACTCAGTAGATGTTGATCATTTTGTTTGCTGCCTCCCCTCCCTTTTAATCATTGCGTTTTCATACAGTCTTTACTCCTCTGCGATTATGTTATGAGCTCAAAGACAACATCATTTAAGTTTAGAGATTTTTTTTATGGTATGCTCCTTATTTTCAATTTATTACTTCCTCCCATGCCTATTTTCATAGATCACAGGTTTATTAAATATGTGATCTGATTTTTGCATATTCCGTGTCGTAGACTTGTGAAGTTTAAAATAAGATTAAAAAGAAAAAAATTAAAAATGAAATAAATTTGCATGACAATAAAAAATCAGTACGTACAGAAAATTATATGTGGGAAAAAGTACATCATTAGCTATAAACCTCTGAGGGGGGGAAGAGATGTTTAACAAAGTAAAAAGTTCCTATCCTTAACTATACTATCCTTCACAAGCAGTTAACTTTTTGTTGCTGAAGTTTTAAAGAAAAATAAATCTATATAACAGTCAATGAACAATTAACTGATAGACATTTCCAGGTCTTTCGAACTTCATTGACACCATTTTGATATAAGTTGAGCATAAAATGTTGAATGCTTTATGATATCTAATAATATGTTTGGAAATTAACAGGAAATGTACTCCAAAAAAGAGTAACAACACTTCAAAAAGAGTTTACGGAAAGAAGGAAACAGTAAAAAGCACAAGTAATGTATCCTCAGATGAAGAAGTGCAAAACATAGTACAACAAAAAGCTTTATCATCTCATGAGGAAGATCTGAATAGCTTTAAAAGGTAATGCAATTATTCCATTTTACTGTTCTAGTCAATAATTAAAATACGTATGACTATTCTTTGATTTTTCTTTTATATTTATATCTACAATAGCCATTCTTTTACTGTAAAGTTTCAGTTAAAGTTGAATGTATCCGTGAATGATTAACTAAGGGCACACACAGCCTCAAAAACTAGGTTTTTCATTAACTAAAGCAAATAAGGTGTTTGTAGTCGCAACACAATTGTTTTAATAAAGTTGATTAATGAAAAAGAGAATGTAAGAGATAGGTGATTTGGTTTTAAAAAACCAGTTCAAGTAGAAACAATGAAAAACTCAAGAATTCTGATACATCCAGTTTTTATAACAAACATGCTGCTTAAAAGTTTGTTTGTTGATAAACATCTTCCACCAATTTGTGTTAAAAAAATGTGTAATAAATCATTTTTCTGCAGCATCCGCTACAGCAAAAACTTGCTAATTTGAGTTCTATTTTCAGTTTTACTGTTTCCCTCAATATTAAAGCAAGTGCTTAAAACAGACATATGGAACACAGCTAAAATAATGCATCAAGGTGATTCCAGGTGAAACTTTTCTAGTTTTCAATCCGATCGATGGCGCCACTAGTCGCTTTTCAGAAAAGTTGTGTTTTTGGCGTTTTAAACTGAAACCATAGATAAAGCGCAAAATCCAAAAACATCAGCACCTGCAAAAATTTTTTACGGATTTTCTGAGCCCGAAATGAGCAAAATTGGTTTAAAATTAAAGCCGTTAATTATGAAATTCGTTTTGCCATAAGCTTAGTGAGTGAGAGTGAGAGCGTGTGATGATACATCTATCTGTCTCACTCTCACTCATTGAGGCTTATGGAAATTTTTGTAGTTCTTAATTTTCAACTTTATTTATGAGTGTTTCAGCCAGAAACTTTCAGGGTATCTTTCAGAAGTATGCTCGCAGGTGCTGATGTTCCTCAAATTTTGTTTTTGGTATGAATTAGTCAAATTCAGCAAAAAACTGTTAACCTTTTGAGCAGTGTGATGTGTTGTCCACAGTTGAAACTATTCGACCCTGGAATCATCTTAATGCTCTGATTTTGCATTAATTTTATGCGCTATGTTTTGATGTTCTCCAAAATCATGAGGACTAAGGATGAAATAAAAGTGGATGCACCATATACAGGGTGTGCCAAAATTCATAGTATACCTTTTTACCACCTATTTTTGGGGACAAAATATTACTTCTTTTTCATGCATACATAGATCTGAAATTGTAATCTTTTTTTAGTTCCAGTGTTGCAAAGTTTCCGAAAGACAAATTGAAAAAATGTCATAACTCCCTCGTGAATTGTTGTAAATGGTCGTAAAAAGGCACTTTCATGTAATTTTTGGCGTTCTTGCCAATTTTGGCTGTGGAAACGCTGTTTGCAAAAATTTGTGAAGGGTTCCAGGGCTTTTTCTTGATTTTTCCTACTTTTTTTTGGCCAAATTACGGAAAAACATGCTTTTGGTTTCATTGCACCCAAAAACAATTTGCAGTATTCAAAAGTTCATAAAAATATGCATTTTAGGTCCTAACAAGTTTTTCTACTCTGCAAACCATTTCCGATTAAATTGTCCCCATAGTTGGAAAAGTCAGCCAAAAATTGACAAAGTAAAAGAAAAGGCGGTTATTGGCCAACTTCTCCAACTTCAGGGACAGTTTTCATCGGAAATGCTTTGCGGAATGGAAACACTTTTAAGAACCAAAAGTGCAAATTTTTTTTACGATCTTTTGTGTAATGCTAATCGTTTTTAGGTGTAGTGAAACCGAAAGCATGTTTTCACATAATTTGGTCAAAAAAAGTGAAATAAATCATGAAAAACCCATAACCCCTCTCAAATTTTTGCGTACAGTGTTCCCACAGCCAAAATCGGCAAGGGCGACTAAAATTATATTTTAGTGCCTATTTATGTGCATTTAGAACAAGTCATGAGGGTGTTATGAATATTTTCAATTTGTTTTAGGAAACTTCGCATCACTGTAACTCGAAAAGATTACAATTTTGGACCCATGTTTGTTCCGAAAAAAAGGCATATTTTGACCCCAAAAATACACGGAAAAAAGGTTTACTAAGAATTTTAGGACACACTGTATAAGATGACAGAATGACACACATTCAGACCATAAGATTGGAGATGTATTTGTATGTGATTTTAAATCTTACAAATTTCTAAGTTTAAGCAGCAAATCTTTGTTGCCAAACGACCTTGGATTGAAAAATATGTTGGATACAACTAAAACTGTTAATCCGATGATTAACAACACAACCATGAAAACATTCAATAAACTTTTGTTTAGTTGTATGAATTACTTTCTTTATTTATTTTTCCTTCTTTTTATAGATATTCCAGAAGAGAAGGAGGCTCAAATGTTCCATCAGAGTCAGAGTCTGATAAACAGTGAGTATAAAATTTCTATTCATAACTAAACACTCATTGCTACCCACTTATGATTGGTGGGCATCACAAAAAACAAGTAAACCCACATTTTTGTGAAAATTGAGTTACCAATGTTGTCATCAAAAACTTTATGCAAGGAATTAAAAGATGTAGTACCTCATAAACTTATACAAACTGATTGTAAACTTATACCAGCACAAATACGTCTGGTTCTACAGAATCTAAAGCTCCTAAAAAAAAATAAAAGCCTATTTTCCTTAAACAACTGCAGTGTAGGTTAACTCGATCTTCCTGAATATCAACCAAATGCCAGGTGAAATATTATGTCAAAGCATTATACATGACGAAACACATTTATAAAACATTTCTACCTCTGTGCCAATCATTGGAGTGATGGTAAACACAGCTTTTTTTACATCATCTTGCGAATGTTGACCAAAAGAAAACAATTTTTGGAAATTTCTTTGCTCTTTAAATTCTGTGGTAGATAAAAGCATTGGACTTAGCAAATAATTATGTGTCTTCTCATACAAAGTGTCCCATCTTTCTAACCCCACTTCAATTTAAACAGTAAAATTTTTCAAAGAATGCTCAATCACATCTACCATTATTTTTGTCACATTTTTTTTAAGCCCCCAAAGAAATTGTGGGGGCCTCCCCATAGGGAATGTATTGGAGGCAACTTTGTTTCTTCAAATGGCAAAGGAGTGATCTAACTTTACAAAACAATTCCTCGGAAAAATAATGAAACATGGCGCAACCACAATTATTGACTCCTCCTATTCAAAAGTTATGATCGGTTAAAGTTTTTAAAAGGTCATTGCTCCCCTATTCTTTCTTCTGATGGAAACAACCTTCAAAAATAATAACGACAAAAAAACGAGCAGTCTTCTGGGGAGCTATAAACTCACCAAATTTCAAATCTCTGGGACTCCTTGTTTAGGAGCAAAGAGGCTTACTTTTAATTAAACTTCTGTGCCCCCCCTCTTTTTCTTTGGAGCTAGAAAACATCCAGGAAATTTGTTTGACACAATGTCTTGACACTAAAGAAAAGATCTTTTCAAAAACTGCTAGACCACAAAGTATCAGAGTCTAAAGACCCTCCACCCCTCGCCCTACAAGTGCAAGGGAAAGAGGGTGTCACCTAGAACTAGATATTTTGCACCATTATTTTTCCTAGAGCTTTGAAATAACGTGGGGTGACTAGACTCTGATACTTGGTGATTTTGTAGCTCTTTAGAAGACCTTACATTTGCCATCACGACAAATTTCTTATGACTTTTCTAGCTCGAAAAAAAAATAGAGAGGAACTCAGGATTTTAACTAAAAGTAAGCCCCTCTCTTTGTGCCTGAAATGGGGGTTGCAGAGATTTTAAGTATTGCGAGTTTTTAGTTCTCTATAATTTTTTTTTCTTGTTATTACTGATTTACTTGGACTTTTCTTTTGAAAGAGAAAGTATTGCGAGTTTTTAGTTCTCTATAATTTTTTTTTCTCGTTATTACTGATTTACTTGGACTTTTCTTTTGAAAGAGAAAATAGGTAGGCAGCAACTTCTTACCAACTTTGATCCTCCACAACTTTTGAACAGAGAGGAGTTCTGTACCTATTGCCATCTGCTCCATTTTTCTTTATTTTTACAGAAGAATTGATTTCTTTGTTAAAAACACCCCCCTGCCATTTGAAGAAACGAAGATGTTTCTAATTACCTTCTAAAGAGAGCCACTTCTAAATTTTTCTATGGCTGAAAAGAAACTGGGGCTAAAGTAAGTGTAGATGTGTTTTAACCATTTTTGAAAAAAAAGACTGTTCAAAAGCTGAGAGACGGAGAAGGGACTTTTGAGACATCCTTTTTAAAGCATGTAATGACATCTACAGGACAGGGAAAGACTGTAGTATAAAAAAGAGTTAATCAGCATAGAACTCCTATTTTCAGAGCCAAAGAATTCCCAGTTTATTGGACAGCGGTGCCAGTTTCAAATGTAAAAAAAGAACAGTAGAAATTGCGGACCTTTGTGAACAAACAACAGAATTATTAATAGACCAATATAGCAAAAAAAAAAAATGTTTGCATCATTTATTCTTAATAGACAGCTATAAAAACCTGTGTATAAGTAAATATTTACCATAAAACATCTTCGAGCTAGAGGTACGAAACTAATGGGAAATGTTCGTGCAGAAGTAAAGAATCAACACTGAGTATTAACGAGCAAACAAACACACATATTGGTTTCTCAGGTAAGTATGTTCTTAATGAAATGAATGAAGCAGTGACTAATTAACACAATATCATCTTTTACTTTTTTTTCAGAGATCAAAATTGTTCCATTTCACAATCAGAATCAGAATCTGGATCAGATTCAGATTTGGAAAAGCAGTAAGTATAACATCTGTGTTTTCTTATACTAACTATAAAGGATAATCATTCCGCTAATCTTTCATTAGAAGCCACAAAAAATTACATGAAGAATAAACAATTTAAATCAACATAACAGACACTAAAAACTTCATAAAAAAGTCTCTGCTCATTCCATATGGCAATTAGCAGACCGTAGATCTTTGGTGAGCTTTGGATAACATGTTAAAGACATCAATATGATCAAAATTGGCTTCATGCTAAATGCAAAAGTAGGTTACGTTTTCTGAATTATTTAAGCTCCAGTTTTGAATCTGAATAAACAATAAATGTCAATATACTAATACTATTCCATTTCAAACAACTAAGTTATATGAATATGTGCATTTTAAAACAACAAATCTTTGAACCTAGCCTGCATTATTAGAATATTCCCAGTAACACGATTGGTACGCATACCATGAATTACCAGTCTTGGTTAGCTCTTTTCTCTTTGCTTTACTTTAGAGTATGTCATTCGATCCATAGAAATCAAGCACAAAGGCATCCACTCAGTACAAAAACGAGGTTCAAATATGTTCACATTAATTTCTACAGAAAGTCAATATTTTATTTTTTTAGAATGAAAGATTAAAACAGAACCATTGATAGTAAAATAAAAAGCTTCATATTAAATACAGTGAATACTTGCATAGTGCTAAATATATTCAAATATTTTCTTATTTTTTTCAACAATTACTTTATTAATTTGTTTTTTTTTCCAGAATAAAAGCATTGCAAGAAAAATTGCAGCAGAAAAAAAGGCGTAGAAAAACTTCAAACCAAAAGTATGTTTAATCATCTCAGATTGTTTGTTTATTTATTTGAACAGTTTCTCATGTAAAAACTTTTCTTACCTCAAACCATCTATGATTAAAAGGTGAAAATATTTGTGCATTTCAATAAAAGGAGTTGAACATGGTCTCTTATCCAAGAATACCAAATGATAATACATTTGGTGTGAATTATCCAGTTCAAGCTGAGGACAAGTGGCACACCTACTAAAGCATCCAGCTTAATCATTGCCATACTTCTACTAGAAGCACAGATATAACATTTTGTCACTATATGAATTTCCCAGAAAAGCATTGTTCCTCCTATGCTGATTGGTAATCAACCTATGTCCTACGACCCACACCACAGAAATGACTATTTTTATTTTATTTTATGTATTTCATTTAAAAAATTAGTGCTTTTTTTAACAAGTGCAATATGAGGCTAATTGGACAGGTCAATTAATGATAATTAGTAGGAACATGATATATGAGCATCTTGCAAGTTTAAATGAAACAATGGATACAATTTATAGGAATTTAGAAATTCATCCACACTGTAATAAGCTTTAGATAAAAGGAGTCTTTCAACTCCTTTTTGGAATGGTGTAAAGTCTGAGTCTCTGAGCAAAAGTTTTAAATCAGGCAGCAGTCATTTACTATTGACAATGAAATTGAGATCTCTGAAGGAAAAAAGTATTCTCTCCAAGAACATGCCAGCCAAAGTAAATTCGTCCTAATGGCCAGAACGTCAATTTCAGACAAAGTTAATTTTGAATTATGAGAAAAATAATGGAAAATAAAACAATTTTCATTACCCCCCCCCCATTTTTTTTTCTTCTTTTTATTTCCTGTTTGAGATAATTAATTGTAAATGTACAATCAGACAATCGACTTTGTTGAACATTTGATACATACAAATAAATTATTAATTGAAATAAAGATTGAAATTGAGAAATTTAAATTGAAAAATGTTTACAATGACAACTTCCAAACAAATGCAGCAACTACTTATCACAAAAAGTGATAAATGTTTGAGAAGCAGATATTCCGCTTGTGTCGTTAATGTGGTGAAATAATTCGAACATTTTTGGCTTCTTTAACTAGCTAGAATATTGAACTTAATCATTACTATCTTAAATTTACAGGACTTCAAATAAACCAGATCAGCCATCAAATAAACCAGATCAGCCATCAAATAAACCAGATCAGCCATCAAATAAACCAGATCAGCCATCAAATAAACCAGATCAGTCATGGAAAGAACAAGTGAAAAAAAAACTTTTTCCTGGTATGTTTTATTCATCTAATTCCTTGCAACATCATCTAAAAAAATATCATATTGGGTCTGAAAATCTACAAAATTCCAAATTAGGTACTGAATTGGGTCTGAAAATCTACAAAATTCCAAATTAGGTACTGATTTCAAGCTACCTAAGAGACTTTAAGGTAAACATTCAGCATTGCAGAATCTTTGGCAGCCTCCAAAGCACTTCCTTTTGACTAATGTCTAATTGCAAACTTTTGAACTGATATTTCTTAAGAAACAAAGTGTCAATTGCCAAATAATCATATCAGGTAAGACTCTGAAAAACAACAAGAGAAACAATAGAAATTTCAGAAATAAAGGTTAAAGTACCAAAAAACCAAATATGGCAAATCATTAAATAAAACAATTTACCATTTACAATTTTTACATACTATCCACATTTCTATAAAAATATCTAATGATATCTTTTTAGAGACTCGCCAGTAAAAAGTGATTATTTAGTAAATGACACTTTGATTCCTACAAAATAACCAATTATACGCCACTAATTAGACACCAATAGAAAAGAAGTGCTCTAGTGGCAGGCATTGACACTACATTCCTGTAAAACCATCTTAAAAACAGCTGAATCAGAGAAATAACTTTTATTTCCCTAAAAATTTCTCATTTTGTTATTAAAATGTTGACATCCTCTGCTTTGTGTTAATGGTTTTTAGATATCAAACATATCCATGAAGCACAGCATAAAAATATGGAAAAAAACTTAAGGATAAAAATCATGAAAAGGAATGTATACTAAAAGAGAGAAAAACTAAAATATCAAAACTGAAATGATATCAAATTTAGTTGAATGTTGCTTCCTTGACTTAGAGAAAGCAATTTCCAGGTGTTCAGAATGTTATTTGTGATGAAAATATCACCAGATTTATGAAGAATTGTAGCATTTCACTATACCAATAAAAATCTCATAATACAAAAAAGTAAGAAAATGCTTTGACAGTGTGTGTGCATAAATAGCACATGTGCTGAGATATGACACTTCAAAGACGTGGACCTCCGCTAAATTTTGTGAAAATTTGGCAACTTCAAAATTCAACAAAAAATTGGCGGGTGCTCAAAGAAATTTGAAAAATCGGATTTTGCAATCCTTTGACTTGGACTATGAATGTACCAAATTTCAAAAAAATTGGAGAGGTGAAGTTTGAAAATTCATTTTTTTTGGTTTGATTTGGCTCGGAATGACCTACATGCTAATGCAAAGTAAATCATAAAATCCACGCCTACATGCTGTTTTTAACTTTTTCCTGAAATTATGTGTTGATATTTAGTGTGTGCAAATTTAATACTTATTAATAATACTTGTAATAATTAAAAAATAGTAAATTTTTTCAAAAGTATTAAACATATTCAGACCATGTTTGAAAGATACATGAATATTTCACTTTAAAAAGAATTGTTGATGCTTTTTACTCTATACACAAGGACTGTATCCCTATTGCACCCTATTAAAGTTCTGCAAAATTATGGTTTCAAGCAGCAAAATGATGCAGAAAACCAATCGTTAGATATTTATTTAAATATCTAGCATTTAAAGAACTTCATGATTATATGTGTCTATACATTTCTTCTCTTTCAAGAGGAGGTAGAATAAACCTTTCCTTTCATTAATTTAAACCTTTTATTTTATTATCAGATTATCATTGTAAGCCGAGCACCTCTGCTTCAATAGAACCATCAAGTTCAAGTCAGAAAATCCTCAACAATTATGAAGGTAAAATCTATTATCAACATGGTCAAAATAATGAACATAAGTAAGAAAAGTGTATGCAACGTAGCGTCTATCATAATTTTCTTTCAAAAGAGGTTAATGTGATTTGAATGATATACACAAACCAACTAAACCTACCCATGAGAAAAGATCCCCATTGCTACTTTAATCTACGCGCGCTCAATTTCCCCCGATAACTCAGGTTGCATTGCTCACAGTAGCAACACTATTCAATGTGGCCAGAACTTTTCACATGATGTAAACTCAAATTCATGCATTTTGAAGGTCTACATTCCATCTTCCTTTCTCTCCTCATTGCTTTCAGACTCTGTTCGACTCAAAAAAATAAATAAACTCAGTTCACTATTTTGGAATAAAAAAAAAAAAAAAAAAAAAAAAAAAAAAAAAAAAAAAAAAAAAAAAACACCTTCAAAAAATGATTGAAAGGACATTTTATTTCAATTTTGGATGAGAAAAAGAAGAAATAAACTATTCAATGATATGAAATTGGTGTTTCCTAGTACAACTAGGAGTCATTGTGTTTTTCTAGGTAAACTGAATTCACCAAGTAAGTGAGACTTAAATAATTTATGAAAAAGAAACAAAGAACTGAATTCTATTTTTTCAAAATAGATCCTGCTTGTACTGGGTGTTCTTTATAAATCCTACTTCCGCAGCCACCTTTTTTTTCTATTTGAGCCAAAGAGATGCAGACCAGCCAATCTTCAACATTTTTGATTCAAATAATTTTTCTATAGAGATCATGACACGGCTCTCCCAGTGACGGCTCGTGCGATTTGGCAACCAT
This sequence comes from Trialeurodes vaporariorum, assembly GCA_011764245.1. Taxonomy (NCBI): domain Eukaryota; kingdom Metazoa; phylum Arthropoda; class Insecta; order Hemiptera; family Aleyrodidae; genus Trialeurodes; species Trialeurodes vaporariorum. The sequence goes on along the minus strand of VMOF01000379.1, from coordinate 31,709,485 downwards.
GCGATTTTTCCATTTAAAGTTACGTAAAAGAATCGATTCTTTAAGAGGCTGACAGCCTCCAGGAGAATCGAATCTTTTACATTGGTTAAATGCGAGGAGGACACTGTTGCCAAATTCCACAAGCTGCCACTGGGCTCTCCTTCTGAAAGTAACCTATCCTCTCCTCAAAATACATATGTGACACCCCGTATCTTTAGATACCAGTCATAAAGACAGAAAATTCTGAGACTATTGATGCAAACTGTATAAAGATAGTACAATTTATGTTCCAGATATTAAAGCTGAAAATTCTAAATAAAGCAATTTTCAAAAAATTGCCATCCACCTAAAATTGTCCAAATTAGACAAACTATAGATGAAAAATGAGCTACAGAACAAGCATATAACACCACAGTAAAACTAAATCAGAAAAATTGCCTCACAGACAACTTTTACACTGCAAACAAATTTTAAAAATTTTAATTTTACATTTTCTCAGAAAATTGACATAGAAATCTTCGATGGCCAAAAGCTGGTCAGTGACAAAGTATTAATTAAAATTATAAAATCACCTCTAAAAAGCTTCCTATTATTTTCATTGAAAAACTCATTTCAAGAGTGAAGTCAGAATAAATCGATAATCGTAGATACATTTAAGTTTTAAAATCCCCTAACTTTAGAATTAGGTTTTTATACGTTAAAGTAACCAGTTACAGTTACACAAACCCTCAAACTCATTTTTACACAATTTATTTCAGCTTTATGTGAAATAATCATCAGATTCGAAGATTACAAGAGAATTATTCCGCTTTTACTGCAGGAATAAACACTGGATGAAAAATGGGCTACAAAACAAGCACTTAATGTTACAAAAGATGCTGATACTAACAAGTCATCTCAAAGTTTAACTTTTAGACAACCACAAATTTATAAAAACTTTGGACAATTTTCAATTTCACATTTTCACAGAAAATTGACATTGTGATCTTTAAACATCAAAACCTAGTCAACTAAGTATTTGTAATCTCCTGCATTATATCATTTAATCATAGAGCTATTTACATTTCTCCACAGTTGCTAAAAAAGTTCAGAAATATAACTAATCATTCATTCCTTTTTCATCATTCCAGAAGACCAGAACGAATCAACATCGACCACAACTGCAGAAAACACTGCCACTTGTTCAAAAAACATTCCCAAGAATAGAAGCACATGGAATTTTGAAGGTACTATGCACTGAAAATGGAATAAAACACTTGATATATTCCACATAAAGTTGCTCAAATATTTTACATTTTAAAGGACAATTTTGATATAATCACACGTAGGTGGACATAATCCATAACAAAAATGCTGGTAAAAATTATAACAACGCCCAGAACTGCCTAGGTGCGTCTACACATCTGAAATGACCATTACAGTATAGATAAATAGTTTTCTGTATAATCCTCCGAATATTTATTAAAGCAGCATTGAAGTAAAGTTGCATGTTCAAGCAACAATAAAATACAAACAGTTTCTTAAAGACATAATTAAGTGTTGCCTAAACACAGAGAGATCTTTAAAGCCACCCACCATCCAAACTTTCTCCCTAACTGAGCTACGAGATGCAATTTGGCCATTCTTCACCAATTTTTATTTAGTTATAATCCAGTCGTTCGCTGTGAAATTTCAGCATAACGAACCAAGTGTTTGGACAGCTAGACTTTACTACTACTACTTTTTTGTAGGGTTCGTGACCCCTGTATTTTCTTTCCATAGGTGCCATTCTCTTAAAAAATTTCTTATGGCACTACCTATCTGGAGATACAATATTCAAAAAGACAGACAATTTTAAGACTTTCGATGCAAACTGCACAAAAATAGAACAATTTGCATTCTAGATATTAAAGTTCAAAATCCAAAATGAAACAATTTTAAAACACAGCAGAACATTGTAAAATTAACAATTTGGACAAACTCTGGATGAAAAATAAGATGCAAAGCACATACTTTATGAAACAGAAAGTGCCAATCCAACAAATTATCTTAAAGAGGACTTTTAGGGCACAAAAAATTGTCAACAGTCTTATTACCTAAAAACTGTACATTTACAAGAATAACGAACATTGCAATCTTTGATGACCAAAAACACCTCAACATTAAAACTGAATTGACCTTTGAGCTTCCCAAAGCGACATAGTTGCCATAAGTATTGCAATTTTTTGCTGAAGAGCAGAATTCATTTTCTTAAATTAAATGGGGCAACGAAGCTTTGAAAAGTTTAGAACATTAAAGTTACTTAATTGTTAAGGTTCTGCCCATAGAAGCTTGCTATGACTAATTTTTGTGAAAATCAGAAAAACAAAATTATCCAACAAATTCAAAAAATTTTGTATAGCCAAAGAGTTGACAGAGAGACAAGTTTCTTGGATCAATGCATCAACATTGCAAAGTGCTAGTTTTGTTGATCATTTCAAATCTTTGGTTTGTCCAGTTAAACTATTATAAGGGGCACTGAGATTTTTTGAAAATTGCAACACTGTTAACTTTGAAGTTTGATGTTATAAATGCAAATGGGTCTATTGCACACTACAGCTACAGCGTTTTAAAGTATCAATTCCTTTGTAAAAAGCGGAGAATATAACAATGGCAACATCAGAAAACACTAAAATTCAGTATTAAACTCACAAATTGCAAAAAACACTAGACACTATTCACCCCTGTATCTTTCCACCACGTGCACAATATTTTGCAAAATTAGCGCGTCACATTCAAATAAACACGACTGACTGTCATCACAGCTGACTCCATAAACAAATAAACAGAAAACACTGACAGCGTCTGTTCAAATTTTTACGTTTCAATATCCTCAATTCCTCACAAAAGGTTGTGAAAGGTACAGAAACCGAAATTTGTGTCAAAAACTTATCAAAATGAAATAATAACTCACAGGAGTTCCAAGCATGATCCCAACTTCGATCATCATGCTTGGAACTCCTGTGTGTTATTGTTTCATTTTGATAAATTTTCAACACAAATAACAGACTCCGTACCTTTCACAACCTTTTGTGGGGAATTGAGGATACTGAAACGTAAGAATTCGTACAAATGCTGTCAGTGTTTACTGTTTCTTTGTTTATGAAGTAAACTGTGATGACAGTCAGCCGCGATTATTTGAATGTGCTGCGCTAATTTTACGAATTATCGTGCTCGTGGTGGAAAGATACAGGGGTGAATAATGTCTAGTGTTTTTCGCAATTTGTGAGTTTAATACTGAATTTTAGTGTTTTCTGATGCAGCCATTGTTATTTTCTCGGCTTTGTACACTTTGGTACTTTAAACTTGGTACTTTAAAACGCTGCAGCCGAAGTGTGCAACAGACCCATTGCATTATCGTTGTGCATATTGTGCAAAGAATTTTAGAACCTCACGCTTTTTAGAATGTTGTAAATCAAAATAGGGAATTACATTTAAAAAGTTCAACTTGGTGGACATATACTTTAAGGGAAACAAGGATTCACAACCAACATAACAAAATAAAGTAAATCAAAGATTATGAAGAATGGCACAAACCGCATCACCGCAGCTGAAATAGGAAAAAAAACAATTTTAGGGGAACTAATAAAAACACCCTGTATAAACACATACATTTGAAGACTTCCTTTCCCATGGTATAAATAAAAATACTAAGTAAAGAAAAAAACATACGAATGGTGATGTAAAATTCACCACCCGAAACAGTATTAGCATATACCTGCAATGTGTACGGAAATATATTCATCTGAAAGCATATGAGTGGATTTCAGCTATACTCATCAGCAGCCGAATTGGCGGGTTGAAATCTGAATTAAATCGCAATTATGGCAACATTGTAGACCTGCGCCGAAGTCGAGTCGCAGAGCCGGCTCACGGAGGTATTGTTGTCTGGCACTGGAGAGAGTGGTCCATCACTGCCCCATTGTTCTGAAAGAATCCCTTGTCTTGCGACCCCCTCCCACCTCAGACCCTTTCTCTTTACCCGAAAATTCTGACAATTTTTTTCGACGTTAAAATTTGTCGTTTTTTTATAAACATTGTTGTTCAGCATAAAATTTCAACGAAAACCAACTAAAAAACCAGGCTGATATATGAATTTAAAGCTGTTTACAACCATCATTGGCAATCAGCAGCACATTGGGTAAGCGATCGATAACTTCTTTGCCAAAAATTTCAGATAATTCTTTTCCGTTCCTAAATCTCGCCATTTTTGTATGCACTTTCATGCTCAACACAAAATTTCGATGAAAAATAACTAAAGAACCATGCTGATATATGAATTTGAAGTTGTTTCGACTGAATCAACAACTAATAGAGGGGAACTCTGGAAAACACACGTATAAAACAGAGAGTATGCTAATTCTTAACGCTTCATAATTCACTGATTGTTCTTTCGTATCTGACAATTGGAGAGGAGATAATTCACAGCGCCCTCTCATCCAATTAAGAGGAGATACGGATTTTAGCGCCCTTTTCACTCATTCTTTTAAACACACCGGCCGGTGGTGGATTACCGCCGCCACCGCCAGTCCTAAGCCTGGATAAAGTGTGAAGGAAAGTTTGACGCAGTTTTAGCCCTGGATCCTAAACCTAGATAAAGTGTTAAGAAAAAATAGAGGTTTGGTGTTTTTTCGTTTTTTTGTTTTTTTTTTGTTTCGTTTGTTTGTTTTTTTTTAATTACCCAAATTGAAACTCTGTTCATTTGCATCATCGGTCTTTCATAATTGAGAAGTTCTCTAGAAAAACCACTTATAAAACAGATGGTATGCTCATTCCGAGAAATTAATATTTTAAAGTGTGAGCGTGTGTGTTCCTGATGAGTTACACAGATTGTTCTGTCTTATCTGACAATTGGAGCTGAGACAATTCATCAATTATAAATAAAAACCCGCTTATTTCAAAAGAAACACCCACATTAACTACACTTTGAATTATGAAGTGTTAAGGACGAGCATACCCTCTGTTCTATACGTGGGTTTTCCAGAGTTCTCCTCAATTAATTGTTGATTCAGTCGAAACAGCTTCAAATTCATATATCAGCATGGTTCTTTAGTTATTTTTCATCAAAATTTTGTGCTGAGCATGAATGAGCATACAAAAATGGCGAGATTTAGGAACGGAAAAAATTATCTGAAATTTTTGGCAAAGAAGTTACCAATCGCTTACCTGATAAGCTGCTGATTGCCGATGATGGATGTAAACAGCTTTAAATTCATATATCAGCCAGGTTTTTTAGTTGGTTTTCGTTGAAATTTTATGCTGAACATGAATGGTTACAAAAAACCGGCAAATTTTAACGTCAAAAAAAAATTGTCAGAAATTTCCGGTAAAGATAAAGGGTCTGAGGTGGGAGGGGGGTGCAAGACAAGGGATTCTTTCGGAACAATGGGGCAGTGATGGACCACTCTCTCCAGTGCCCAACAACAATACCTCCATGAGCCGGCTCTGCGACTCGACTCTGGCGCGGGTCTACAATGTTGCCATAATTGCGATTTAATTCAGATTTCGACCCGCCAATTCGGCTGTCGGTGAATATAATAGGAGAGAATGGGTTCCCAAAAAAGTTAAAATTGAATCTCCACTCATCGTATGAAGGAATATGTTTTTATCATCTTGCAACACCAATCTGTACAATGCAATTTTGTGCAACACTCATTTACCATGATTTCGAAATGAACTGCAGGATATAATACAAAAAAATACGTACTGATGTCAGTCTGGCAACGTTTTCTACTCTCACATATTTTAATAAAATTCAGCTATATCGTGGTATTAATGCATGTTTAACAAAGGTCCTGCCAGGAGTGCAAAATGTTCCAAAACTTCGGAAGTTTCACACGATCTATGACTTATTTCCTCACAGGATTTGAAAAAATTTCCTCACAAAAATTTGAAAGTGATGACTTTTTTTTTTGGTTATTTTTACACTTCAACGCCGTTTGTACGCAAAATGACCGATACTTTCCCGTTTTAACTCTATTTTCCTGGGAAATCCTTGTTGCCATTATTTATAAAAAAAAAAAAAAATTGACAAAGTTCCTCACTTTCCCAAAAATTTCCTCACTTTCACGCGATCCGCGGATCGCTAGATCGGGCACATTTTGCACCCCTGGGTCCTGCAACCCAATTACCAGAAAAATATGAACATTTTTAAAACAATGTTGTTTAAGGCAAACTTCAAGAGTTAACAAGCAGAATAGCTCAATTTCTAACGATTTGTATATTATTTTGAGCTTCCAGCCTGTTAAATCGCTGTCTTTTGAATGCAGGTTACAGTTTTTGGATAAAAAAAGTTCATACCTGCCCTTCAAAAAATTTAAGATGATGTATGAATAGCTCTGAATAGTTCTGAATATGTTTCATAACTTGGCATATAGAGCCAATTGTCAGTCTGGAGATGGCTTTTAGGGACAGTCGAAGCCATTGTCAGTCTGGTGACTTTTTTTTTTCTCGAAATGTGTGACAAAATGTGTACTCAAGCATTTTTTCCTAACAATTCATCATTTCTTATCTTTTCACATAGTTTTTTCTAGCTCATCATTTCTTTTTTGCCTCTTCGCAGTCAACCAACCACTGCAACTGCACCAGACTGACCATTGAGATGACCGTTAACAGACTGACATTTGTCAATTTCAAATTTTGTCTCCAATTTATGGTACCATAAAACAGAACAATTGGAGGAAGGATGAGAGAGCACTTAAGATTTTAGAAAAAAAAAGCTTGAGCACATGTTTTTTCACACATTCCGAAACAAGAAGCCGTCACCAGACTGACAGAGAATAAGTGTGACACTCCCAAAATCAGTAAACAAAGTGAAATCACACCTAGAACAAAAGAAATAAGATGACTTCCTAAATTCATGTGGACTTGGTACCTATTCTACTCCAAATATTTTTTTTTTTATGAGCACATTAGGGCTACCTGAAGTTTGACCACAAAGGAACATTCACTGCATCACCAGACTGACCAAAAACTGAGTTACACACTTTGAGCTTCAAATTAAAATATGTAGTGCTCAATCCAGTCGATTAAAACCATTTTTTCAGAAAGATGATACAGTTCAGATTTGGTATCACATGATGCAACCCCGAACAGAAGCCTGGGTTTCTTTTGGTGACAATTTGAAACTTCAGCTTCCCCTAAAATACACATTACCAACTGACATTTTGACCATGAAACAGGGATAAACACATATTCAGATTGTTTCATACGCTCTCTCAAATTTTTTCATAGCACTTATGAACTTAAAACTATCCAGGAAATCAAACCTGGAGTGAAAAAACAAAGATTCAACTGACAGGCAGCTCAAAATCCACTTTCCACCCACTACCTGAAATTCACCCATGTGCACGAAAGTACGTTCATAAATATAACAATTTTTAAACATTTCATATTCCCTTTTATCTTTTTCAGACACACTGAACAACGCAAAAGAGAGTGCTGCACCCGCAGAAACAAAAAAGATCATCGACCTCAATGAGATGGACAAAAACACTACCATAGAAGGTAAAATAACATGGGCTAGCCATTTAACCCAGTATAATAGCCCTATTAAAAAAGGAAATTTTGTCAAATTTATAATGAGAGATGATACTTCAGAGATTCAAGTCACAGCCTTCAATGAAAAGGCGGAAGATGTGCAAAAAATCATTGCAGTAAATAAATGTTTCAAACTAAAAAATATAAAAATTAAGGAAGGAAATCCATCGTATAATTTAACCGATCATGACTGCGAAATTATACTGACAAGCCAGTCATCAATTCAAAAAATAAATGAATCACAAGTACAAGTGGAAGATTTTCGACCACAATTTACAAATTTTTGTGACATTAAAAATTGCAAAAACAAAGCAAAAGTTAATGTAAAAGGAACTGTTAGTGAAGTGTACGAAATATATCAATTGAACTCTTCAATGACAAATAAGTCATACGATAAAAGAAGCGTCATAATAAAAAATAAAGAAGACGAGGAACTTAGAGTCGAACTGTGGAATAGTGACGCACTACTTGTCACTGCAAATGACATTGGCAAGATATTAACAATTATAAATGGCAAAGTCACAGAATGGGAAAGTAGTTATACTGTGAGTGCTACTGGCTCATCTATTCAAATAACATAAGCATCCATCTTTCAATACATTCAATCAACAAATTTACAAAAAACTGATATTCAAAGAAATGTTAATTTTAAAACCCCATTAACCAAAAATAAATTGATTCTAATGCAAAGACACCAAACATCCACAACAGCAGCTTCAAAAATTCATAAATTCGCGTAATAAACCATCAAAACTCATTAAAGGAAATACAATATGGCAGTTATGAAACGAAGCAACCTGCTTAAGGGTTCCACTAAATATCAGATTGGCCAACACCAACGAACAATCTTAATGTCGCCTAACTTTTAAGTTCAAGGTGCACATAACCAAAGTGGTTGGCTTTACAACCAACAACTTGAGTTATTTTTAAATGCATTTTCTGAGTTTATCAGAGGATTTTATGATGTTTTAAAGCTGCCAATGGGTTTTCTTCACAATTTCACAATAGTATCAACACTCAGCAAAGCTGTTGCAAAAGTATGCATCTGACCCATTGATATTATGTCTTTTGACAACCCTGTTTCCGACATCCGCTGTATAAAAGCAATTGCATCTTTGTAACAACACTTTGCTATATGATCTCATACCAATACAGAATTTAGCAAGTTCAATATAAACAAAAGTTCACAATCTAGAATATCAGAATATCAATCATGCCTTTACAATTTTATATTAAGTTAGCAATTAGGATTAGTTCATTATTATGTACAGCTACTCATTGATCAACTTCCAATTATGCATGTTTTATTGTTCTCACGATGTTAATGAAAAATACAAAGTAAGAGTCTCTGCCATTGGATGTAATGCTTCTTGAACCTAATTTTTAGTTCCATGCAATGAAAGCAAATTTTAAATTCAACACTAAAAGTATTCCTAGAAAATAAATTCCAGAAAAAAACCAACATGAAGAAAAAAGACCCATAAATAGAGACTGAGATTCAAATTGGAATTTTGGATATTATCTAATAGTGTAAATGGAAATAAATTGCAACTGCCAACACTTTATAATACCAAATTTTATGCACAAAATACCTAAATAGTACTGTATCGCCCATAAATATCACTTGTCCAGAAAAAATGAAAATAATTGGCAATTCAGTAGGTTAACCAAACATCCAATTAACCAGAGACACAACTTTCCTTCATTTTATTTTATCCAAACTTTAATCACTGTTAAAAACTCTTCATTTTACATTTAGTTTCTCCAATATTCATATTTTATTATTTAACTTAGAAATACAACATTTTTTTACGTAACCTTGTACCACCTACAAAATAAGTATATCATGTATTGTTTAAACAGCAAACTATTTTAAAAAATAAATGACCGATAGAATTCCACCAAAATATCCTCAGCTGACATTTCAAGTCATATGATACACATGTTATACCTTAAAGTTCAATTTGGATTGAAATATCACCAACAATTCACACAACCAATTATTGTTGCTGTTTTTTTTTATCAAAAATATGTCTAATACTTACATAAATATTTATATGGTGTTTCTTAACTTTAATAAATGATATTCTTTTTAATTCAATTCTTTTATTTTATTTTCTGCAGATCAAAATGCAAAAATTATGGATCCCAATCAACAGACAGAAAACAGGATGACAATACCTGCTAAATTAATAAGAAAATTTAATAGCGAAATTCAGAAGGGGCCGACTTTACCATGTGTGTGCTGTGCTTGTTTGTTTTTTCCACACTCAGTTGTTGAATTAAAAAAAGTTCAACATGTATTAAAAAATTGTAGCATTCCGAAAGAGTCATATATAGTATTCAAGTCCACGTTTCTTTGTCACAGGTGTTTCTCATACTTAAAAAAAGACAAACTTTCACCCATTGCCATTACTAATGGCCTGGCTTTCCCAGAAATACCAAATAGTGTTAGTGACTTGAGTGTTTTAGAAGAAAGAATGGTAAGTCCTTTTGTGCCTTTCATGCAGATAAGAGAATTACTGCCGCACTCACTAAACTCACAATTAGGTATAAAGGGATCAGTAGTTCACATTCCTATAGACTTAAATAATGTTTACCAGCAAATTTTGCCAAGAGACTTCAATAATTTGTTTATTATTCTACTCAAATTTAAGAGATGTCTTCATCACTCTACGAACTACCTTTTCGAAACTATCAGGCCATTCAAAATTATCGAAGCACTCACTTACTTAATTAATACACCTCTTTACAAAAACCACAATATTCAAATTTCACAGGAATTTTTTGACAGATATGTGGACAATCCAAATGTCAAAATTCATCTTGCAAAAGATGATGAAGTCTTAGATTTTATAGTAGAACTTTTTCAAAATTTAACCATTAAAGACAGGACAAGCACAGAACATGAAAATATAAATCAGGAAACATCAGAAAGTACTGAAGACAATGAAATCTTGATCCAAGATAACAATTCAATCATGGTCTCAAGAGCACAAATAACCATAGCACCAGGTGAACACATGAAACCAGTTGCATCAAATACCGAGGATCTAGAATTTTTATGCCACCCAAAAGTATATGGAGGATTCCCGTATAATTTCAAAACTAAAATTTCATATCATGATCAAGCAAAATCCGAAATACTGCGTGCAGACCGAAGAGCTTGTGAACCCAGAAAACTTCTATACACAGCAAACCAGATGATTCAAACCCAAATGAAATCAAAAATAAACATAGCCATTAGAAGGAGTAAAACAGAAAAGTTAACCGCAGCAGAAATTAATAGTCACTCAAATATTAGAACACTGTATGAAGATGACAAAGCTTTTGCCTTCTTACAACAAGTACGAACAACACCAGCATATTTAGAAAAAAATAAAAAAGATCTGTGTGCAATGATAAGGCAACTTGGCCATCCAACAGTTTTCATAACCTTAAGTGGAAATGAAAAAGAATGGGTTTATTTGATACAATTTCTGTACCAAAATGTAAACCACAAAATAATATCTATTGAGGCAATTACCAGCTTAACTGATGCAGAAAAAACCCTTTTAATACAGCAAGACCCAGTTACATGTGCCAGATATTTTAACTACCGAGTCAAGAAAATGTTTAACATTATTTTATTAGATAAAAATGGACCGTTTCACGAAAATGAAGTCACCGACTACTTTTACAGAGTTGAATTCCAGAATAGGGGTAGTCCTCACATACACAGCTTTCTGTGGCTGAAAAATGCGCCTCAATTCAACATCGAATGTCCACTTAGTATTCAACAGATAATTAAAATAGTAGACACAAACATTACAGTCAAGGTTAGTAATGTATCAAAATACCAATACCATAGACACACCCACACCTGCTATAAAAGTAAAAACAGGCAAAAAAGAAGAAAGTGCCGATTCAAATTCCCAAAGCCAATATTAGACAAAACAACAATTCTCATTCCAAAAAAAAACAAAACCAAAGAAGATATAGAAAATGGAGACAAAATAGAAAAAGCATTAAATGCCTTAAACACAAAACAACATAGGACAGAGGAACCGATATCTCTACAAACATTTTTAAAAGATCACCTTGATGGAATGTCCTATGAAGAATACACTGATGCTATTAGAAGCACAATTAAGACTCCCACTATTTTCTTAAGGCGAAACAGCCATGAAATAAGTATAAATAACTATAATTATGATATTCTGAATTTATGGCAGGCTAATATTGATGTTCAATTTATCTTAGATGCTTATGCATGTGCAATGTATATAGTTAATTACATTTCCAAGTCAAACACAGAAATGTCAAGAGTCCTGCGACAAATCACTGAAGAATTCCAAGTTGCTACCCATTCGACCATCAAAGAACGAATGTACAAAATAGCGAACACCTTCCTGAACTATACAACAATAGGAGCTCAAGAAGCTGTATACATAATTCTAGGCCTTGATTTAAACAGATCATCGAGACTTTGCACATTTATCAACACTAATCGTCCAGAAAATAGAGTTAAAATTCTTAAAGCCAAAAGTGATTTGGAACGTTTAGATCCGAAATCTGAAGACATTTATGTGCCAGATGTAATAGACAAATATGCAAACCGGAAGAGCACCTTTAAAAATTACTGTCTCGCAGATTTTGTGGCATTGCTTAAAAACAGTAGTAAAACGAAAGACTTGGAAAAACTTGAAAAATCCAGCAATTTAGACCGGAAAAAGGTTAAAATAATTCGATCTTGTAATTTTAAAATCAGCGTTTCAGAAGACGACTACTATCGCGAACAACTGATGTTATTTTACCCTTGGGTAAATGAAATAAAAGAATTGATAAATGTGAATTGCAAAAACATATTTTTAGACCCAAAGGTCAACGAAATAGTTGTAAACAACAGATCTAAATACAACTTAAATAGCCAAGAAAGTCGTTCACAGGATATAGAGTCATTAATCAGTGATCCGCAGTTTGAAAACCAAAACGAAGATGAAGAAACTGAAGAAGAAAATGAAAATTTGCAATACAATGTTCTCCAACTAGATGACAATCGCGAAACAATGAAAAATAATACCCAAGAATTGCCACCAATGATACCACAATTGACATTTCAAAAATCAGATAGCGAAATCATTCAATCCATGAATGAAGAACAAAAAATGTTAGCTCTACAGATATTACATAACTACAAAACAAACGCATTGCCATTCCATTATTTTTTATCCGGAGCAGCAGGAACAGGAAAAAGTCACACTGTCAAAAGTATCATACAATTAGTCACAAATTACTTCAATTCTACAGTGAATCAAACGCAAGACTCAATCAAAGTTCTCACATTAGCACCAACAGGCAAAGCTGCTTTCCTTATAGGAGGAACAACTATCCACCATGCACTGGCACTGCCAGTAAATCAATATTCAGGAACCCTTCCAGAATTATCAACAGATATTGCAAACACAATTAGATGTAATTTAAAAAATGTGAAATTAATCATTTTAGATGAAGTCTCAATGACAGGAAAAAAACTATTCTCCTACATGAACACAAGGCTACAGCAAATATTTGGTAACACTGCAGACTTAGGGAACATTTCAACTTTACTGGTTGGAGATTTAAAACAACTCGCACCAGTTTATGACACACCTCTGTATCACTTCCATGTTTTCAATTTCAAATATTTAGGAGTTGAAAATATATGGAAAACTTTTCAATTATACGAATTAAAATCAGTTATGCGGCAAAAGGACGACACGAAATTTGTTGAAGCACTTACTCACTTTGGTGAAGGAATTATAACAGATAAAGAATTAGAACTTTTAAACAAACGAAATGTTGAAAACAAAATGGATCAAATACCTCCTAATACGATACATCTATTCAAAACTAACGAATGTGTGAACAGATACAATGATTTGCTGTTATCCAAAAAAAAAGGATTCAGCATTCTATGTGTATCGAAAGATGAAATCAAAGGACATATAAATGAAGATGAAAAACAAAAAATTCTAAATCAATATAAAGAAAAACCAAGACAAGCAACAAGGGGAATACCGTATGAAATTTTCCTCAAAATTTCAGGCATATATATGGTAATCCTAAATTTAGATATTGCTGATGGTTTATTTAATGGAGCCACTGGAGTTCTCAAACACATGGACTTTAAAGACAATGAAATTGAAACTCTATTTTTTGATTTTGAAAATGATCAAGTTGGACAAAGAGCACGGCAAAAAATGAAAAACCAAACCCAAGAAAGCCACTTACAACATTGGACACCTATCAAGAAATCGCAAATAGTTCTACGAAACAATCGCACAGATAATGTAACCTTAACAAGAATTCAATTCCCTATTGTCGCAGCAGAAGCAATGACCATACATAAAGCTCAAGGAAGCACATTTCAAAATGTATGCTTACATATAAATGAAATTAGAAAACCAACAACAGAATTATTCTATGTAGCTTTGAGTAGAACAACATCACTCAAAAATTTATTTTTAAACGGCAGCCTGAACCAAAGTCACTGTAAACCAGATAAATTCCTCAATCAAGAGCTACGTAGATTACGACATCAAAGCAACTTAGAACTACCGATTTATTCCGCATACAAAAGTGATATGCACTCAATATATTATCATAATAGCCGCTCATTTAATTTAACGAAACAAAATGATTTACTTACAGATCCACTTTACCCGTACCACGATGTAATCATTATAGCAGAAGCTAATATTAGTGAAAAATCATTCCAATTACCACCTTGTCAAACAACTTTCACAACAAAACAAACTAAAACAACTAAAAACCAACCAAGCCTTGCATGTTTCATAAAAACAAAAGCTATCTTAATGAAAAACACGGTCAAAACAATCAATTATGATCACAAATCACGAATCATTGATTTAATCCTCCTTAAATTCAACTCACTTTACATTCTTACAGGATATTCCTCACCTAAAATACCTATAAAAACATTGAAAAAATGTATTCAAGATACAGCAAAAAATATCCCACAAAATGCAAATATTGTTCTAATGGGAGATTTCAATAGAAATAATTTATTAGAGGAAAATCAGAAATTTTTTGAAACAGTAATTCCACGATACCAACTGATATCAGCTCTACCAACTAAAACATTCACAACCGTTCATAATACCCAACTAGACATTATCTACACAAATATCAATGTATTCAACGCAAATATATACACTTCTTACAATAGTGATCATTACCCAATATATTTTCAAGTACCCAAAAATTTATGTCAATAATAAAAATGATAACAATGAAAGTAATTCATGTGTGTAAAGTTCCACAGAAGCTTCAAAAAATAATTCATTTTATGTGGAATTAAGATTAATTTTCAAAATACTCCTCTAAATTTATTTGAACAATAAATGCAAAAATAGGTTTTAAACAAATTGTTAAAGATTCTACTTTTTCATTCCTTTCTTACTCCTCCATCTTGGCTGTTATTCGCAATATTTTTTGCATCTTCACAACTCGTCAGAAGCCATAATAAGTATAGTTATGTTTTGATGCCTAGTATTTCACTGCAAATTGTTAATGATTTGCTACATTTTAACAACTCATTGATAAATAGTTTTATGTTGTTGTAAATTATGAATGAAAATAGAATAAGAGGGTATATTCACTACAAATGTGCCAACACATAACAACTTTGCATACATTTTGAATACAACTCCGAGAACTTTTATTTGAGAAGTAAATACTTTAATACATAATTAGATTTTTCAAGCAACTAAACCAGATATTAACACAGTAAATAATGTAAAAAAGTATCATTGAGTGAAACTAAGAGGAGAATCTGTATGTTACAATATTTTGCTACTATCATAAGCACAAAAACTGAAGATAAAGTCTGCTGCATACAGCGTGTTCAAAAAGTACGTCCCCCCCTATCTAACTTACGAACGGCTGCAGATAAAAAAACGAAACTCACGGGATGTTTATAACTTAATGGGAACAACTTTTTGGCGTATCCAAAATTTCCGGGGGGCGCTCCTAAGGGGGGTTTTGTCCCCTAACTCAAAATTTTCAAATGGTAACCCCTATCTTGTGATACCTCGTTTTAAAGGGCATAAAATTCAAAGACTTTTGGCGCAAACCGGAAGTCCATATCGTTTTTCGTCATCGATATATCCAGGGACGCCATTTCAGATTTTCCTTGGGGGGAGCAAGAAAATTTGGATGACCTTTTTTTTTTTTTTTTTTTTTTTTTTTTTTTTTTTTTGCCGTGCATCTTGAAAAAATCTCTCTGACTTGAATGGGGGGGGGGGGGTCCATAAATTTGGATGACCTCTTCTTTTTTTTTTTTTTGCCGCGCATCTTCAAAAAATCTCTCTGACATGATTTTTTGGGCACATTGAAAATCCTTGTGGGGGCAATTGCCCCCCTGCCCTCCCCCAAATGGCGCCCCTGGATATATCGATACTCAAAATTCCATTTCGACCCATTTTCAAAAAATCAGAACTCCCACTTAAAATGTCGAAATTAAGAAAACTAGGTGTTAAAAATACTCTAAAAATCAAGTACTTTTCAGAAAAAAATACGGTTTTGATATTAGTCTAGTATTAGAGCCCCCAAAAATTACTGAAAAAAATGACCCCTCAGGGAGGCTATCTCAAAAATTCCGAGCCACGACCCCTATCGAGTGATACATCGCTTGAAAGGGCACACAAAACTGAGCATTTTGCCGCAAACCGCAGGTCGA